>JANKKI010000149.1:315000-350000 GCA_025175665.1 Cinchona pubescens
AAGAAGTTAACCAAATGAAATAATGTATATGCATGTGCATTTTTATCGTATCACGTACAAATCACGTGTGCAATAATATTATAAACGTATGTGTGGTGTTTTTTTCTTGAGGTGTTCTTTTATTAATCTACCAAAATTGTCCACAATAAAAAATGATATATTACAATAACTAATGGACAAATAAGTCATTGTGTTCAAGTTTTACCCATGTTAATAATTTTGCGAGTTTAGATTTTTTCTAAGTGTCTAAATTCATGTGTTTTGAGTTGTTCTAGATGAATAAGTTCGATGTATATGTATGTACTTTGTATGAAATATTTCATATATCTTGAATATTTACTATTATTAATGTATAGGTATTATTAATTGGGTTCATATCATCTTATGTACCTATAAATACTAGGGGTGTTCATGGATCGAGTACTTGGTTCATGAGGTAAAAAAAGTATCCGACCCTCATTGACTGGGTCAAAAAAATTCCAACTCTCTACCCGATCCATACAAAGCGGGTACCCGCAAAAGAGGATCGGGTCGACTGGGTACCCGACCCTCACTACTAACAAAACATAAAATTTTAAATAATGATAGTTGGGCAAGTCAATTTCACAATTAAGTCAACAACAATTAAGTCTAAATCACAAAATGCATCCCAATGTTACATCCCAATAGCAACAAACTAACAAGTAGCAACAAGCCAATAGCAACAACAATTAAATTCCAAAATACAACTCAATAGACAAGAGTGTGAGGAATGAGGATGCGAAGAAGAGGAAGGGAAAAGATAATTGAGGAGGAAGAGGCAGGGTAGACAAGGAACTAAAAAAAAAAAAGATGTGAGAGGCTGTCAAAAACTCAAGTAAGTACTAACTTAAGAGATCCTCTAATGAAATCCTATTAATCAAATTTATAAAATTACCCCTGAAATGGATCGGGTCGGCTACCCGACCCTCAAACTGAGTGACCTGACCCTCTACCCGACCCGTTTTCAAAATGCGGTTGGGGTACCCTCTTTTTCGGTTCGGATCAGATCAGATCAGCGGGTAAAGATGAACACTCCTAATAAATACATCTTGCATTAGAATTCAAAATAAAATGAGTAAGATCAAAATTATAGCATTATACTCCCGCTAATTTTCTCCATCGATCTAACAATCAAATCTCTATGAAGAGTCCGATATGTAAATAATTTTTAGACCTTGTAGCCGATGAATTAAAATTAATTAGAATTCATATTGTCACTACTTTCTTTAATTTTAAAAGAATCCACAACATTCACATTTGATAGAGATTAATGGTTAAAGAATTCCCACTTCTCTTGTGCTAGAGAAACTTTATTATGGGAAGATCATACTAACTAGTAGGTGATGTTAATATACCCAAACTAATATTAATTTTAACCATTTTAAGTGGTGGGCCCAAAAATCAAACAATTGCTAAAATTTCATTGATTTGGAAATGACCTTTCTATAATAAAGTTTTTCCTTGTACTATATTGGCATCTCTATATTTATCTGCTAAATTTTTTAATGCAATCAAGACATGAAGTTTAAAAACAAAAAGAATTTGGTTAGGCAAATAATAAGTTACTAAATTTGCATTCCTTATACGAACATTCTCAAGTAGTAAAATGTAGTTCTACGAGCCAAAAGTACAAATCATATCTACATAAATAAGGTATTGTTTTTTTAATTGAAATGTTTATCATGCTAAAAAGTTATAGTCTATTAAGATTATAAAATTTTATTTTTCTTTCAACATAAGATATGGCCAATTAACATTTGGTAGATAAATTTGTACAATAAATATGACTAATGGTCATGATCTTAAAAGTTTTAGAGAAAAGTAGTTATGACGATAAATCACTGACAATATAAACTTTTAACATTAATACCATATAATTTTTTAATTTATTTAAAAGGATTTAACATGTGTATGTACAAATATATAAAACAGTCTTAAAAATGTAGGAAATTAAATAATAGGGGACTTAATCTTGACCTGTAACTCAAATAATATGCATTGGCTATAATGAGCTAAAGTTAAAAGGTGGAATTGAATAAATACTTGTAATCTTTTGAATAGAAAATTTTCTTTCAGTTGATTATCAAAATCAATGCAAACTAAAACGAACGAAGAGTCAAGTATACACTGTCAAATTGTTAATTTACTGTTAAATCACAACTCCACTATTTATTGTTGTCCAAAATTTGAAAACCTAAACTTATCAAAAATACCATCACATTTCCTCCATCTATTTATTAAAAAATAGTCACCAAACTATTTGTGATTTCATATGGGCATGTGATTTGACTTGTAAATAAGAGGTATATGAAAATATAAGAAAGACAATAAAAAAACATAATTAATGAATCAAATTAATTGTTAAGGTAAGCCGACATCAATAGAAAATAGTAAATCTAAAAAAATTATTATGTAGATCTATTTTTGAGGTAGGACCATACGAATAGATTTCAAAAATGACAGTAGCATGAAAGACAAGCTCATATTTCAAAAATTTATTTTTTAGAATAAAATGGAGAATTAAGCCAGAGACAAGTAGAAAATATTTTTCTTTGAAACATTTTTTACTATTGCCCTAAGTGTTTTAGTCCCTCTTTGGCAAAGTCATAAAATTAATGTTATTACTTCAATATTCTAGAAAGTGAAGATCAAAAAATTGAAAATAAAAAGAAACTAAAAAAAAAAACAAAAACAAAAACCGAAAAAAAAGAGAGAAGGAAATAAGAAATAGAGAAATATGTTAGTGTTATTATTGTTGTTATTTTGGAGTCAGTTTCAAAGAGCAACGACGCCTTTGTCTATTTCTTATTTTTAGTCAACAGGAAATTCAATAAGGTCCATTGTCTTCTACTATTGGCATCTGCTTATAAATTCAATGTTTATTTAGCCATGAATTTCTTATGGTTAATATCATTTTCACCCTTCAAAGTAAAAAATACTCAATTTGACCTTCGAAATTAGAAAAAAAGTGTTCTATTATGGCCCACTAAACTGCCAATGGTCTTAGTTTGACTGCAAACTATTTCAACTATTCTAATGTAGCCATCCAAACTAAAAATCTCAGATAGACCCTGCAAACTAAAAATAAATTCTAATGTGGCCCTTTGTTTCAATGTTTTTATGTGTCATTTCATCGTCTCAAATGATCGTCACAAATGATTAAAGTTTTAATAATTTATTTTTAATATATATATATCAAAATTTCTATTTTTATTTATCAAAGAATACTCAAATCTTTATTTTCTTTATATGCACTTTTAGAAATAGAGAAAAAGCCTTGGGCATGAAAATAAAGTGAAATATGGATTTTTCTTAAATGAAAGAAAGAGAATAATATTTAGAGCAAAGTGCCTATTGGTCATTAAGCTATGTTTCAATTGTTATTTAAGCCACTACAACTTTTTTGGTAGCCAAAAAGGTCACTCAACTTTTGAAATTGCATCTAAAGAGTCACTCTATAAATTTAAGGTATTAAATCTCTGTTAGTCAGTACATGTGCGATTCCTATTTGTCCCATTTGGGGCATTTTTGTCCAACTATAGTGAACTAACATTAACAAAAAAATTATGGTCAAAATTAGATGATAAAAAATAAGTGAGGTCTTACTAGAATATATTAAAAACTTTAGGTAAAAAATTGAATAATTTAATTTACTAAATTTAAAGTTTTATCCCACTAGAACTTATTTCCTTACCCTAAACCTGGGGCTAGAGCAGGACAAGTGGGGATTGGCGGGATGGGGGTGGGCAAGGGGATAGGAGATGGTGGGATGGGAATGGGGATGGGGACAAGATGGGGTAGATAAAGGGTGGGGATGGCAGGGATAGGGTGGGAGAGGGGTTGGGGCGTTGGATTGAGTGGCTAGAGAGGGTTGGGATGGAGAATGGGTTATGACTGGAAGTATCCTTCTACCTATCATTAGATAGGGCTGGAATAGTGCTAGGAAGGTGTTTATGGTTGTTAAGGGATGATGAGAGTGGTGATAGGGAAGGAAGATGTTGATGGTAAAGTCTGCCAAAAGGCAATTGTACAATTTATCCCCAATGAAAATCACGTGACATGCACATGTGTTGACTAACGGAGATTTAACGTCCCAAATTTATGAAGTGACCCCTTGTACACAATTTTAAAAGTTAAGTGACCTTTTCGGGCATGAAAAAAGTTTAAGGGTTAAAATGACAACCAGAGAATAGTTTAGTGATCAAATATGCACTTTGCTCTAACATTTATACACAACAAAAAGATTATTGCATACATATGTATTGGATATTTAAAATGGAGGGCCACATTAGAATAAATTTTCAATTTGAAGGGTCACATTGAGACTCTTTTACTTTAAAAGTTTGTATTGGAATATCTTTTATCCTTTGGAAGGCCAAACTAGTACTTTTTCAGTTTGGAGGGTCATATTAAGATACTTTCAACTTCAAAGTATTCAATTTGGAGGGTTAGATTGAGACTTTTTTAATTTGAAAGATCACATTAAGACTTTTACTCACTTTGGAAGGTCAAAATGACATTAACCCTATTTCTTATTTTCTCAGAAGTTTTGTCTATCCATTCGTGTTTAGATAATGAGAAAAATATCTAATTACTTCAATATTGCAGTTAGGGGTGATTACAAATCTGGTTAATCAAATTCGCAATAGTTTTTACTTTTAAATCAAAATTTTGAAACTAATTAATTGGAATTAGGTTAATTAATCGATCTGACCAAATTTTGAAATTAGAAATCAGTCACGAAACTGGAATTAAGTTTTGAATTCGAAATTAACCTATTTTCGAATTTAATTTGATATTTGACACTGTCCTATATATAAGTGCTACTTCTTGGCAAAAATATATGAATAAAGTTTTGAACTCAAGACTTTTAAAGAAAAATCTTTAGCATTTGCTGCTAGAGCAAGTTGAAAGCTTGCAACTTTACTTCTTCTTTGGTGCTCATAAAAAATAAAGATATATTTTTTTTTATCTAATATGGCCTTATAAACTAATAATATAAATTTATTTATAAAATAAATATCTAGTCAAACAAATTATATTATATATTTGCACATGAATACAAACATGAGCACGCATGTATGTATAATATAGTTTTAATTGTATGGAATTACATACTATTTTATTGTTTGTTGGATTTTATTTTAGATAGGTTTTTCAATTTTTGTTTAAAGGATTTTAGTCCAATGTGAATAGGTCTAATTGGCGAATGTAATTAATCAAATTTATGACCCATTTCCAAATTCGAATTTAATATGTTGAATTTTATTTTGAATTCAATACGAAATTGAAACTGATTAATAATTTTATCTTATTTCTAAATTTTGACCAAATATAATAACTGATTGACTGATCAATTCATTGATAGTCACCTCTAATTGCAGTGCTATTGTTGGCGATGATCAGCCCGAGGATCTATGGGCCAAGGCACGGTTTTGTTATGGTATAATGAGAGCCCTGTAATTCCCTGCTGGGTGGCTCTTACCATAGTCAAACCAGCATCTCAAATATGTTGCAGCAATTTGCAAAAGCATTGGCGCTTACGTTATTGCCCAATGCAGCTGGTTGGAGGAGGATTTGGGTATTTTATTCGGGCAAATGGTAAAAAGTGTTCGGATACTTGTTATTAGGGTTGTTTATTGACCGATTTTTGGTTATTCGGTTAAAAATATCTGATTTTTTTTTTCAATTTTAGTGCAATAAAATCAAAACCAAATTCAAACCAAACTTTTTTTGGTGAAATTATTAACCAAGTTTTTTTCAGTTTCGGATTTTGATTTATCCGATTAAGCGAAATTCACTAGTTAATTAAAAAAATAAATATAAAATTAAATACAAAACTAATAAAACTAATAAACGAAAACCTAAAACTAATAAAAACTAAAAGTAGAAAGTAAAAAGCTAAAAGATAAAAACAATCCCAAAGTGTGAATGAATGAAAATATAGAATTGGTTACTAAAAAGTTAAAACTAATAAAATTAAAAGTCAAATTATTCAATTATTGATTTTCAATAACCAAATCGAAATCATATAACTAATGTCCTTATTTTATTTTTATTCAATTTATTCGAGAGCCAATTAATCGAATACGAAAAATCAAATTACATTAGTTTGATCAATCTATTCGGTTATACCAAAATAATCAACATTCCTACCTATCATGCTCGTGAGGTCCACAAGAAAATCTACCTATTATCACAAAGAAAATTGTAGCAAAATGTTCGGCTGGACGTAGCAAAATAAAATGGTTATAATTTGTAAAACCATTTAATATATCTAGTAACAATTAACAAATATATAAAATCTGAGAAGGATTCATTATTAACATATTGTGTCGTAATTGTTGTACTCATAACTCTAGTAAACTAGAGTTATTTTTCTCTAAATTATAGCATTTTGATAGTTTAAATCCCAAATTTTAGGTAAGTAATTGAAGACTTTAGTTAATTTCTTTCATATGTGTTTGATATGTTAATTTCCATTCTTGTTAAATTTGATAAGTTTATATTGAAATTCTAGATTAATTGATTGCTTAATGGTGATTAATATTATGCAAGTAAAAATTAGAGGTTAGAAGTTGGAATAAACAAAGCTCAAGGGACCAGATTGTAAAAACGGATGAAATGAAGAATGTTGGGAGGAGAGTCGAGATCGCGTTCAAGACCGCGATCTCGACTCGGGAAATTGTCTTACTGTATTAGAGTCGAGATCGCATTCTCAAATGTTCCAGACTGCGATCTTGACTTGCTAAGAGTTAAGTTGTAAGGGCAATTTTGTAAACTTTCAGCCAGTAACTCCTGATTTTTTGCCTAGTGTAATATTAGACTATTTAAGCTACTTAAAAATTTGTAAGAGAAGTAGTAGATAGTTTTTAGTTAGTTTTTAGATAGTTTAGGATAGTTTGAACTCCAAGTTTACTTCTTTAATAGAAATTTCTCTTTACTTTTCTCTTAGATCTTCTTTTAATTTCTTGTCAAGTTCTACTATCATCAAATTTTGATTAGATAATCGTAGTGGGTTAATCGCAAATTCGCGTAGGTATAATTTTTATTCGCTTTTTGTCTAATTTAGTAAGAATTTCTTTACTTGCAATTTAGGGTTTCTTAGGTAAATTAGGGTTCTTGATAATTTCTTGCATTTCTAGTTAGAATTTTCAAATTTTTGCATTAATTCCTAGTTAATTCTTAGTGGGCTTTCTTTATTTCTATAAAAAATCTAAAGATTTCTAGTTTAACTCTTTCCAATTTATAGTTTAGAAATGATTGCTTTTAATATTCAAGGCTTCTCATTTGTAGTCCTTTTAGTTGGGTAATTTGCTTGCTTTTAATTTTAGTCTCAATTTGGTAAATTTGTGTGCGGATGAGGGTGTTTCCTTTTTCGCTTCATGATAGTGCAAAGTCATGGTTGCAATCCCATCCCAAGGAACATTCACCACTTGGAACCAACTTGCTCAAGAGTTCTTGGCGAAGTACTTTCCTCCCGCAAGAACCGCATATAAAAATTAAGGAATGAGATTACATCGTTGAAACAATATGTTGGTGAAAGCCTAGGGGAAGCTTTGGAAAGATTCAAAGAGTTGCTAAGAAAATTCCCGTATCACGCCATTCCTTTGTGGCTTCAAGTCAAAACCTTTTATAATGGTTTACTTCAAGAGACGAAATCCATCGTAGATGCCTCCGCCATGGCTCTATCTCATATAAGATTCTGGAAGAAGCTCAAGAGTTGTTAAATAGGATGGCATACAACCACTACCATCATGGACCGATAACTTTACCGGTGGTTCAACACCAAGCTAATCAAGCCAATGCAAGTAGTGGAGGGTTGAATCTAAACATGCAAGATGCCCTTTTGGCACAACAGAGCATGTTCATGAGTCTGATGAACAACATGGCAAAGGCGTTGGACAATCTAGGGAAACCTAGTAGTGTAAATGCTATGACTTCTTCTCCAACTCAACCAAGCATGACATGTGACTTTTGTTGAAGCGGCCATACCAATGTCTATAGGAATTGTGAGATGCCATATGGAGCTAATGAGCAAATCAATTATGTGGCTAATCAATCTTCATTTCCAAGAAACCAATCCGGAGCTTATGGGAACACTTACAATCCTTCTTGGAGGAATCACCCAAATTTTTCATGGAGTGACACCAACAAACAATCCAATCCTCGTTACCAACCAAATCCCTCACCTCAAAATGCCCAACACACTCAAGCCCCAGATTCCTCATCTAGATCTTGTCAACCGCCGCATCAAAGAAATGTCCAACCCAACTCATATCAAAATTTCCCCAATCCTTCATTTCAAAACCAACAACAAAGACCTCCTTTCCATTATGCAAATTCTTCCCAACCCATGTATCATGATCAATATGCTCCTAGAGAGAATTTGGGTGAAGAAGGTTGGAAAAAAGAAGCCGAGTATTTGAGAAGAGAATTGGATAGGAAAACAGAAGAGCACAAAAGAGATTATGAGAATTTGAAGGCTTCGACAAGGAACTTGGAGATTCACCAATTTGGACAATTGGCAAGGTTGAACAATGAGAGGCTGTTAGGAGTGCTTCCGAGTGACACCATTCCAACCCTACGGAGCAATGCAAGGCTATTACCCTTAGGAGTGGTAAAGAGTTGGAAGAAAGAATTGGGAGAAATTCAATGAAGAATGGAGAACAAGAAGGGGTTGAGGATAAAGATAAAGAAAAAGGAAAGTCTTCAAATGGGCAAGACAAAATGATGAATGAGTTTGTTATGCCCAACTCACAAAGCAATGAAGGCAAGGATCCTAAGCATCATGAGCTAAAACATGTTAATGTGTCATTTCCTCAAAGGCTAAGGGATGAAGAAAAGGCAAAGAAATTCAAGAAATTTCTAGAGATTTTCAAAAAGCTTGAAATCAACATCCCTTTCATGGAGGCACTTGAGAACATGCCTACCTATGCCAAATTCATGAAACAAGTCCTTACTTCAAAAAGAAAATAGCATTGCAATGAAATTTTGTGCTTAACGGAGCATTGTACTCACAAGCTAGTGCACTACTAACAAAGAAGTTGCCACCAAAGCTCAAAGATCCCGATTTATTTTCTATACCTTGTGAGATTGGGGTTTGCAATTTGGAAGAGCATTATGTGACTTGGGAGCTTCAATAAATCTCATGCCTTTTGGAGTATTCAAGAAGCTAAATGGAGGTCAATTGAAGCCAACAAGTGTCTCATTGCAACTTACGGATCGAAGCATAAAGTTTCCAAAGGGGATCATTGAAGATGTGATTGTGAAGATTGACTAACTTTACCTTCCGGCCGATTTCATTGTGCTTGAAATGGAAGAGGATGAAGATATGCCAATCATTCTTGGGTGACCTTTCATTGCTACCGGCCGTGCACTTATTGATGTTCAAGAAGGGAAGTTGGAATTCTGAATAAATGATGAAATTGTTACATTTAATGTTTTTAATTCATTAAAGATTCCTTCAATTTTTGAAGATGTCATGAATATAAATGTGGTAGATGACTTAATTGATGATTGTTGATATGTCTGTCTCTAGGAATGCAATGGAGAATTTCTTAATGGAGGAAGAGGTATTGAAGTCAAATGCGCCAAATCAAGATGATGAAGAAGGAATGAAGGATTTGAATCACTTGGAGGATGAGAACTTATTGCAAAAGGAAGATGAAGAGAATTAATAAGAAGGTAAATGGGGGGTCTCCGACCAACGAACCCCCTAATTTGGAGCTAAAACCCCTTCCTACCCACTTAATGTATGCATATCTTGGTGAAAATGAGACATACCCAGTGATTGTGATGCATCTTTGACAAATGAGCAACTTGAAAGATTGATTGTGGTGCTTAAAAGGAATAAAAATGCCTTTGCTTGGTCTATTGATGATATAAAGGGAATAAGCCCTTCCATATGCATGCATAAAATTTTGATGAATGAAGGGAATAAACCATTAAGGCAACATCAAAGGACATTGAATCCTACTTTAAAAGAGGTTATGAGGAAGGAGATTCTTAAACTTTTGAAAGCCGGTATTATTTACCCTATATTAGAGATAGTGAGTGGGTTAGCCCCACTCAAGTCGTTCCCAAAAAGGGTGGTATTACCATAATCATAAGTGAAACCAATGAGCTCCTCCCTCTAGATTGGTTACGGGGTAGCGAATGTGCATTGATTTTTGAAAGTTGAATGAAGCCACCCGAAAGGATCATTTTTCCTTGCCTTTTATTGATCAAATGCTTGAGAGGTTGGCCGGTTTAGCATATTACTGTTTTCTTGATGGTTATTCCAGATACCTTCAAATTGTCATTTCTCCGGAAGACCAAGATAAAACAACTTTCACAAGCCCATTTGGTACCTTTGCATGTAGGAGAATGCCCTTTGGACTTAGCAATGCTCCAAATACATTTCAATGTTGCACGCTTGCTATTTTTCATGACATGGTTGAAAGGAGCATAGATATTTTCATGTATGACTTTAGTGTTTTTGGTGGCTCATTTGATGATTGTCTTGCAAATTTGTCCAAGGTGTTAAAGAGGTATGTGGAAACTAATTATTTAGTTCTCAATTGGGAAAAATGTCATTTCATAGTGAGAGAAGGGATCGTTTTGGATCACAAGGTCTCATCAAAGGGAATTGAAGTTGATAGGGCAAAGGTTGAGGTAATTGAAAAGTTACCTCCTCCGATCAATGTTACCAGGGTAAGAAGTTTCATAGGTCATGCGGGTTTTTATAGAAGATTCCTTAGGAATTTCTCTCATATTGCTAGACCAATGTGCTTCTTACTTCAAAAAGACTGTCCATTTCATTTTGATGATTCTTGTTTAAAACATTCAATGAGTTAAAACACGCTCTAGTGATTGCACCAGTTATTGTAGCACCAAATTGGTCTTTTCCCTTTAACCTCATGTGTGATGCTAGTGACTATACAATAGGTGCCGTGCTATGTCAAAAAGTGAACAAGATGTTGCATGTCATTTACTGTGCTAGTAGGACCTTAAATGATGCACAAATTAATTATTCAAAAATAGAGAAGGAACTACTTGCAATAGTTTTTCGCATTTGATAAGTTTAGATCATATTTGATTGGATCAAAGGCAATCGTTCATACTGATCACTCCGCATTAAAGTATTTGTTTTCTAAGAAAGATGTTAAGCCACGTTTATTGAGATGGATACTTCTGTTGCAGGAGTTTGATTGGGAGGTGGTCGACAAAAAGTATGTCGAAAATATGGTAGCCAACCATTTGTCAAGAATTGAGGCATCTAGACTTGTCAATCTTGAAGAAGGGATAATCAATGAAGAATCTTCAATTGAGAAGTTATTTGAGGTGAAGGAGGTGAGTCCATGGTATGTGGATATTGTGAATTATCTTGTGGAAAGGATAGGACCAAAGATGCTAAACATCAATGGGAGGAGGGAATTCTTTGCAGAACTTAAACATTATTTTTGGGAATAACCGTATTTGTTCTGAAAATGCAATGATCAAGTCCTAAGGAGATGTGTTCCGAAATGTGAAGTATTATTGTCATTCATCTCCGGTTAGAGGGCACTATGGAGCTCTAAAACGGACGGCTTTCAAGGTCTTACAAAGTGGTTTATACTGGCCAACTATGTTCAAGGATTCCTGGGATTTTGTGCTCAAATGTGATGAATGTCAAAGGGTGGGTAATATTTCAAGGAAACATGAAATGCCCCTTCATGGCATTATTGAGTTGGAGATATTTGATGCATGGGGGATTGATTTCATGGGACCTTTTCCGGTCTCATACTCCAATAAGAACATTTTGGTTGCAGTGGACTATGTGTCGAAGTGGGTTGAAGCAATTGCTACTCCAACCATTGAGTCAAAGGTGGTTACTAAATTCCTTCCCAAGAATATCTTTTCTCGGTTTGGAGTTCTCGGGCTATCATTAGTGGTGGGGGATCACATTTCAAGAATTCTCAATTTGAGACATTAATGACAAAATATGGGGTGAAACATGTGATTGTTTTAGCTTATCACCCACAAACATCGGGTCAAGTGGAGGTGTCAAACCGAGAATTGAAGAGAAACCTAGAGAAAACTGGTTAATAATGGTAGGAAAGATTGGCATTGAAGTTAGATGACACTTTTTGGGCTTATCACACGGAATTTAAAACTCCCATGGGCATGTCTCCATACTGTATTGTGTATGGAAAAGTGTGTCACTTGCCGGTGGAACTTGAACATAGGGTATATTGGGCCATAAAGAACTTGAATTTTGAGTTGAATGAGGCATATGAAAAAAGGATGCTTGATTTGAATAAGTTGAATGAATTTCGAAGGGAGGCATTTGAAAATTCTTTAATTTATAAGAAGAAGACAAAGGCATGGCATGATAAGCATATCCAAAGGAATGAATTTAAAGTTGGTGACTTGGTGCTCCTTTATAATTCAAGACTCAAGTTATTTTCGGGAAAGCTTAAGTCAAGATGGAATGGTCCCTTTGAAGTGGTCCAACACTTTTCTCATGGAACGGTGGAGATAAAGGGGAATGAGGGAGCTTTCAAAATCAATGGACATCGGCTTAAACCCTACTTTGGAGTAATCATTATCCTAAGATGGTGGACGCGAAATCGTCTTATTAACACAAGAATGAGGGTCATGCCATAGTCAAGCTAGTGACTATAAAAGAGTGTTTCTTGGGAGGCAACCCAAGTCTTTAATTTAGTTGTTATTGCTTTCTTTTGGTGTGATTTTTAATTGGCTTGATTTTGAGTAAATTGGTTTGAATTAGGTTAGAATTTTTGTTAAAAAGAAAAAAGTTGAGTTTTTGAGTTGAATAAATGGTGCTAAAGAATGAGTGAAAATTGTCGTCCTAACTTGTGAATTTATTATTTGTAGATTACCCTTACAAATGGAGAAAAGTGGTCAAGAGTGGAGCAATTTCAGCTAAGTGTGAAAATTCACTTTGCAGAAATTGAGCTTGAGACAGCGATCTCAACTTTGAGATCGCGGTCTCAAACTCAAACTTTTTGAGGGCAAAAATGTCATTTGGTCGAGATCGCGATCTCAAAATTGAGATCGCGGTCTCAACTCCAAAGTTCTACAAAGGCATTTTTCATAGTTGGCTGAGTTGAGACCGCGATCTCAATTTTGAGATCGCGATCTTAACCTCAACTCTATAGGCCAGATCGCGATCTAGAAAAGTGGGGTTGCGGTCTCAAAAAAATCTGTCTTCTTTCAAAATCACTTCAACCATGAATTTATTTTATTTTTAGTCTATTAATTTGGAAGTAACTTGATTTTCCTTTTTAGTAATCTAGCTAATGGCCTTAAGCTGACGCCAAGTAGCTAATTAATTTGATGCTTCATGTATTGAATCTTTGTGAAATTTCTTGCTAGATACTTGGTGTAGCTTTGGTTATGATTATTGCCAAATAAGAGTAGTATGGCTAAGGGCCCTAAGCTGATGCCATCTTTGCATTAGTTGATGAGTTGAATTGAAAGTTGATTTTGTTTGAAGCTTGAATGGTGAGATTTATGGCACAGTTTATCACTCTTAGCATTTCTATCCAATTTTAGTTCTTAGTTTATAGCTATATCATGATTCGAGTAGTTTTTGTTAATTTTGGATAAATGTATGCCTTTATGTTTAATTTTGGGTGAGTGGAAGGATGATTTAATCATCAACAAGAATAAAAGAGACAAGTTTGAGGGTGTCTATTTCTTTGTGTTGGGAATGGTTATTTATACATATCATTGCCATTTGATGTTTAATAGATGGAAAATTGATCAATTAGGTCCTCATTGATGATAAATTTTGATGTTCAATGCTTTGTGATTGAAGTATATGATTGATTCATTTCAAGAATTTTTGTGAGTGAGTAGTTCATTTGCAACATAAAGAATTTATAAACTTAGCATTACTATTTTTCAAAAAGAAGTGCTGAAATTTTAGAAAAAATTATTTGAAATATTGTTTCTTATCAAATCACTTATATTTTGTGGTTGATGAACTATCTTTTGGAAAGAAATGAGTTAAATGAAGCAGAAGGAATTTTGGGACATTTCGTGTGTTTGCATAGGGAATGTTCTTCTAACTTGTGAATAATTGATATTCGAGATTAATTATTGGTACATACGTAATCCTCTTATTCACTCCTTTTCCTTGGTTTAGGGCCGAAAAATAGGAATAAGGCGAGTACGGAATTTCGACATGTACCCATGTTGTTTCTCTGAAATAGCCATTAGAATAGTAATAAGGCGAGTACAGGATTCCGACATGTACCCATGTTGTTTCTCCGAATTAAGCCATTAGGAATTATGTTTTAATATACCAATAAGTTAAGGAGTAAATGTTTGTAATACTTATCATTAATCTCATTTTACTTATTCCTTGTTAGAGGTTTATTCCCGAAATGTGTAACAATTGCATTTAAGTTGATTCCTAATTGAACTTCTATTTTCATGATGTCTAGTCGAGAGAGTTGATTAACTTCATAATATTTGTGATTTGAGAAGTAATGATGTTTCAAATGAAAAGAACTAAAACTTTTGGTAACTCTTTTTGAGAATGGTAATGCTTGATGATGTGAAATCTTGTGTAGTGAATGAATGTGTGCTTCCATGTAGAAAAATTTCAATTTTGGATTGATTACACAGACCACTTAGATGCTTCACATATCACGTAGTATTGAACGTTTCTTGAGAGATTTCCTAATTGTTCTAAGTACATCCATGATTCATCAAGTGTCGCATCAACTTTGGAGGTGTGTATATGTTTGTGTGTTAGTAGGCTTCTTTTCGTTTTAATTTTTTGTTTTGCTCGGGACTATCAAAATGCCAAGTTTGGGGGTGTGATAACTCTAGTAAACTAGAGTTATTTTCCTCTAAATTATAGCATTTTGATAGTTTAAATCCCGAATTTTAGGTAATTAATTAAAGACTTCAGTTAATTTCTTTCATATGTATTTGTATTTCCGTTCTTGTTAAATTTGATAAGTTTTTATTAAAATTCTAGATTAATTGATTGCTTAATGGTGATTAATATTATGCAGGTAAAACTTAAAGGTTAGAAATTGGAATGAACAAAGCTCAAGGGACCAAATTGCAAAAATGGATGAAATGAAGAATGCTGGGAGGAGAGTCGAGATCGCAATCTTGACTGTTTTGAGACCGCGATCTCGACTCGGGAAATTGTCTTACTGTATTAGAATCAAGATCGCGTTCTCAAATGTTTCAAACCATGATCTTGACTCGCTGAAAGTTAAGTTGTAAGGGCAATTTTGTAAACTTTCAGCCAGTAACTCTTGATTTTTTGCCTAGTGTAATATTAGACTATTTAAGCTACATAAAAATTAGTAAGAGACGTAGTAGATAGTTTTAGTTAGTTTTTAGACAGTTTAGGATAGTTTGAACTCCAAGTTTAGTTCTTTAATAGAAATTTCTCTTTAATTTTCTCTTAAATCTTCTTTTAATTTCTTGTCAAGTTCAAATTTTGATTAGATAATCGTAGTGGGTTAATCGCAAGTTTCGCGTAGATATAATTTTTATTCACTTTCTTGTCTAATTTAATAAGAATTTCTTTACTTGCAATTTAGGGTTTCTTAGGTGCATTAGGGTTCTTGATAATTTCTTGCATTTCTAGCCAGAATTTTCAATTTCTTTTATTAATTCCTAGTTAATTCTTAGTGGGCTTTCTTTATTTTTATCAAAAATCCAAAAATATTTATATTTCTAGTTTAACTCTTTCTAATTTATAGTTTAGAAATTATTGCTTTTAATATTCAAGGTTTCTCATTTGTAGTCCTTTTATTTGGGTAATTTGCTTGCTTTTAATTTTAGTCTCAATTTGGTTAATTTAGGTTAGAATTAAGTGATTTCCTTTACTTGCTTTTACTAGAATAGATTAACTAGTTTCTTAAATTCGTAATTAGTTATTTTCACTTATTTACTTTTTTTTAGTTAATCTAGCTTTAATTTAAGTTTTTATCGCTTTCATTCAATTATGGTTTTATTAGAATAGTTCTATCATCTATCGCTTGATTCCGCTTAACTACACAAGTACCCATAAATCTTGGTAATTGCCTTGCAACAATCATTGTGGGAACGATCCCTACTCCCCTTTACTATTAGTAGACAAGAGTATACTTGCGGAATACCATCTAGTTAGTAGTTAGGATTTAGATGTTTTTATTAATTTATAACTAAGTGTGTAAGGTATCATGTACATAAACTAAAATGGTCGTCAAAAAGTCATATTTTTAAAGGTAACCTACCCCTTTTCTGTGCATAAATTAAAAAAGTAAACATCAATAATATCATATTTCCAATTAATACCATATGAAGCCAACAGTAATAACTACCACACAACTCCTTCCTATATCATTTTCTTATTATTTTGAAAAGAAAAACATATAATGTATGCTTTCTCCACTTAGCTACACTATATATGGAGGATGAGCAAAGATTTTGGTCTCCGTCATTTTTTAATTTACCAATTATACCTCCTCGTTCCCTTTATTATCTCTTAATTAACTACCTATAATTTTCATAATTCTCTTCCTGTGATTCACTCTTCAATCCTTATATTGTCTACACTCTATACATAGGGTGAGCAAAGATTTTGGTGTCTGTCACTTTTTAATATGTCAATTATACCCTATCACTCCCTTTATTAGATGTCTCATCTCTTAATTAACTACCTTTAACTTTCCATAACTTCCTTTCCACAATTCACTCTTCACTCCTTCTATTATAGTTTTAATTTTTTGTTAATATTTCCACTACTTAGTCTCTTTTTTAATTATTTTTTTAAAAGAATTTGTGCAAAATTTTTTTATTAAATTATACACCTATAAGGCATGCCTTTCCTACTAGTGTACATTACAAACTAAACAATCGGTCAATATAATTTAGTAAAAATTAAAAAATAAAACAAATAAAAAAAGCGGGGGAATAAACCATTGGCTGTTCTTCTTCGTCGAATATTCTTCCAATGACTTAGGTAGACTAGATTTTGACCCCACCTGTAGATCCTGTGGTCAGGATTAAACGTTAAAAAATCTTGCTTATATAAATTAATGTCATAGATTTTTTAAGTTTTAACCCACACCACAGGGCATACAAGTGGGATGAAAGACCAGATCTGCCTAAATATTTACTTTCTTCCAATACGTATCCTATGTGCGGTGGCCGCTTGGGTTACAAACCGCATAGCATACCTGAGCCATTTTTCCTTTTGGAACAGAGAATAAATATACTTTTGCACAACTTTAAAAAAAAAAAAAAAAAAAAATTCCATTTGCAAACCTGTAATGTGCACCAAGATCGCATGGGAAAGTATCTGAAAATGAAAACTGGTCTTCTCTAAATATTGTATATGGACAGTCTTTGCATTTTTTACGTTTCAATATATAATGTATAAGCAAAAAAATGCTAAGTTTCACACATTTTTCTTAAAAAAAATCCTGAAATTCGGTATGTGAATTAATTTCTTCTTGTTAACTAAAAAATTAATTGAACCTCAACACTGTATACTTAAGTAGATTTGATATTTGATATTGTTTACTTAGGTAGATTAAAAGGCAAAAATTATATACAGAGTCACGAATTTTGTTTCACCCAATTTAGCAAATGCAGTCTACATAAATTTAGTCCTCTCTATATAGTGACCTGTTTTGAAGGACAAGAATTTTCTTCGTTTAAGGTTAAATTTTATACTTAAAAATCAAAACAATTCATAATTTATATTAGTATATTTTATATTTGCCTTGTAAAAAAAAAAAATCAGAAGAAAATAATATTTTATCAGTTGATTAAGTACTTTTATATTTCATCAAAATTTAAAAATTTCTAAACTATCCAAACATGAAGTATAAATTCAACGGTTAAATTTTGTCCTAATAAATTAATTTTTATATATATAATAATTTACTCAGTAAGATAAAATTAATGTTATATTCATATTACTTTTTTTTTTTTAAAGTTTTACTTGTTTAGATATAAATAAATAGAAAGAATACGCATCCTAGTACTAGTAGTACTGAGAGATCATTTAAAAGGGCGAACCTCAATTCAATGCACTGAGAGATCATTTAAAAGGGCGAACCTCGATTCAATGCAATTGGGTTAGGTAGTGCATTTAGTAACCAAAGTGAAAATTTGCTGTTTGGTTTGGAAGATTGATGGCTCCTTCCTGTGAAGAGTTGTCGGTGGACCGGTGCCCGAATGAACTGCTCAGTTACCCGAGAACAGCTTTTTCAACGTGAAAAAGATCTAGGTTATTATTTAGAATATTATTTCAAATAAATACTATAATAATTTTTTGAATGAGATTTATATAAAATAAAAAAATATTTAAAAAAACATATTTTGAAATGATTACAAAAATTATTTTAGAAATAATGGAAAATTTTACTATAATGTTGTTGGACCTCTTGAAAACATGAAAAACACAAATCATATTGTACAAGTACTTATACATATCTTAATATTTAGAGCATGCACCAATGATCATTATACTATTGGTTAATTGCATATGAAGTCACTAAATTATATTTTTGTAAAAGTAGTCACAAAACAATGAAAAGCTTGGATTTAGGATCATTTCATCTGTATGATCCATTGTGCTAATGGAAATTAATTTTTTGAAGGTTAAAATCGTCCAATCATAATTAAATAACACTCTTATAAAATTTTGGGTCATAATTAGAAGATTTAAAAAAATAATGATAGTGAAGGCTGTCTCTTATACACACTAGCCTCCCTTACTTTCCTCCTAGCTACCACCTACGCCTTCCTGTCTCTCTCACTCTTCCCCTCTTCTCCACCAGGCTCCACTATCCTACCAACTATCCCCTTCTCTAGTCCCACTACCCTTCCCTCTCCTCCAACCACGATGTCTTCTTTCCCTCACAACAACTACCATGACTCCCTTCAATCTCATCACAAATCAAAGATAGAGACAGAGAAAAAGAAGACTACTTTACAAAAAAGAAAGGGGATCACTCAAATTGTAGAAGGAAGAGAAAATTCTTACCCGATGCCATTTGAGAAAATTGTTCGATTTACCAATGCTAATTTTGAATGTTATTGCAGCCACGGTGGAGATCACATTCGTTAAATGTGAGCTTGATGTGATCTCATTAAAAATGATTTTTTGACAAAAAAAAAAATTTATGCAAGGTCAAAGATTTTAAATGTAATTCATCTAACTAGCTGAGTTCATTTCCTTCTATACATACAAATTATAAATGGATTATTTTCTCTGACCTCGCATTCATTGAATGCGCAGTCATGGAAATTTCTTTTTTAAAGAATTATTTTAATGAGCTAGCATTCAGTGATACGATCTCCATCGTGGTTGAAACATCATTCAAAATTAGCACTGGTAAAGAATCATTTTTTAAATGGAACCAGGTAAGAATTTTCTCTAGAAGGAATCGGATAGAGAGAGAAAAAAGAGAAAGAATGAGAAGAAAGAGAAAGAAAAAGTAAAGAAATTTTAGGAATTTCAAGATGGCCCTAATTTGAATAATAGTTCAAATTGACAATTTTATCACTAAAAAATACTCATGTATCTTGCGTGCAAAACATTTTGTCAGTTTTAAGGGTTAAGCACAATAAACTCCCTTAAGATTTGGACAGTTTTGCATTAAATCCTCTAATGTTATTTTTCTCATTTTACTTCTTTGACAAAAGGTTAAATGAAACTCCAGCGTTAATCTTTTTGAAAAGACAAATTTACCTCTAAAGGTTCATTGCGGTAAACTCCCATAAAATTTAAGTGAGATTTCACTTTAGTCCCCTATGTAACTTATGTATCATTTAATCCTTTAGGCTAACGATAAAATGCAATAGTGTAGTTGTTAAAAATATAAGTGTGCTCGAAATTAATTAATATTTTATTTCTCAAATTATGCGTTCTTCAGTATTTAACTCAAAGAACACGATGAAATAATTAATTTTAAATTTTTTGATGAATTATTAAAGATATTTCATCAAGTTATTTAAGTTTGAGTTTTAATTTATATGTATGGAGTTACTTCATACATATTTACGTGACCCTTGAATTATATATTAACAATGAAAAACAGAAAGAAGAAAATTATTTTTAATAACATAAAGAAAAGAACATATGTCAATTTTAATAGATAATTATGAGTATCATATATTTAAATTAAATTAAACATATATTTTGGTATCATTTTCTTTCCTTTCAAAATGAAATTTGTTTTTGCATCAAATAAAATATGACGAAAATACCGAAAAAAATAGCCATAGTGTTAAAGAATTTTTGTATTTAAAATTATTTTCACAGCACAAGTATTTAAAAAAATCACTGGGATTAGTGGGTGTCTTTTTGTTTTTAATTATTTTGACAATATTTTTATATTGATTAATGAATAAAGTGGGTCAATTGACACAAAACTTGAGTTAAGGACTATAATGACAAATACAATAAACTTTAAAGGTTAATTTTATATTTTTATGTAGTGTCTACGAGTAAAAAAATATTTTCTTTTATTTTTTTAATAGTAAAATTGCTTATGTATACTAACAAAAGGGGTAAAGTGAGATAAAAATTTCTTAACATTAGGGGATTTGTTGAAAAACAGACTAAACCTTAGGGAGTTTACTTATTTAACCCCACTTTTAACGATCAAAATAAACGAAATGACTTCATATCCACACTTTTGAGAGTTCAATGACTATTTTTGCATTGAAATTAGTTCAGTGATCATATTTAGTACAGGGTAATAGTTTGATGACCATAGACGGAACTTGCTCTAACCCTTAACTAACATTGATTTAGGAAGCACCATTGCGCAAGACCAGCAGAAGCACCTTATCCAGCTTATCCGTCTTCCCCAGATGAGTAGAACGTGATGTCTTGAAAAATTGTTCAATATTCTCAGGGTACCTGTCGAAGATGTCATCCGTGAGGTTTTGACCAAAGTGTTTACACAAAATGCCTTCAGATGCAGCTCTTACATGCATCTTGCAAGACGGAATATATCCAGGGGAGCTACGATCGACCCCGGAATGTATTTCATCGACTCTTTCGATGTTAAGGTGGCTATTACTCGTAATTACTTCTTTTCACTTCAGAGACCGAAGGAAAGAAAACTGGAAAATTGAATGCGTCTACAAGATCTTCGCTTATTAATCCCTGCAAAGTCAGTCAGTCGAAGTTACATGATAGTAAATGTTAACCATAGTCACATTATCGGTGATGATCGCTGTAATGACTATTCAACATCGATAATATCACATTACTATCGAACGATGAATTCGTTTAAAAATATATTAAAAAAAAAAGTGGAAATCACAAATAATTTAGTTTAAAGGAATTAAATAGTCAAAGATAAGACCTATACTTTAACTTTAGATAATATTATAGGATGTATGTAGGTTGGAATTGCGTAACGATATATAATCAAGAAAGCCGTTCCAGATACAATTTGGACAAATTTTGAAATCATTGAAAGCTATTTTTTCCTTTTTTAATAATATGTGGTGCCCTGAACTTCAAGTTATAAACTGAAACAATGATCAAATAAGTAATACTACTACAAGTTTAAACATCTCAAACTTAGGGTTGTAAACGAGTCCTGGATTCGGGTCGGATCTAGAATATCTAGACCCGGATCCGATTAATATAACCAGATCCGGACGGGTCTACAAAAGTAGATCCATATCCGGATCCGTCGGGTCTTGTCAAATCCGGATCTGAATCCGGGTATTAATAATTTTTTTAAAATTATATATAAAACTATTACAACTTATCGAATTTTCTCCTTTTTTTTAATTATACAAAAGTATTGAGTTCATAATTAATATTTATGTATGTATTTTATATTCAATATAAATTATATGGGCAATTTACACAACATATATGTATCTTATATATATATAAATATAAAATAACACTAATATATAATAATTTTATTATATATTAAATATTTTAATTGGATCGGAACACCAAGATCCAGATCCGACCCGTTTATTATAATAGCTAAATGGGTCCAGATCGGATCCGAGTAATCGAAATTTGTTATAGATCCAGAACCAGATAAACGGATCCGGATCAGGTCGGGTCCGGGTCTAGACCCGATCTATTGACAGGGGCCTACTCAGACCTACCAAAAAAAAAAACCAGATAGTTTAAACACCCTCAGACAAACTTGCCTCCTAAATTAAGCATCAGTGATTGAAAAGTTAATTTTTTCCCCCCTTTTGCATCTTTAGCGGAGTCTCCATCTAGTTCATTAGATATCGAGATATGTTGTAATCTCACTCGCACTCACTTGAAGAATTTTAAATTCCCAGCCAATTTCTTAATTTATTTGGATAATTTAAAATAGACTTGGATTTGAAATTCAAATCAAGATTATCAAGATTAGCAATAAATGAAAACTAGTACTACTTAACATGGCATTCTAAAGCCTTTAGTTCTTCTTACCTCTTTCACCATATCTGCTAGTGTATCTCCCAAACATTCGATGATATTAGCACCATAAGACTCAGAAGGATGACTTCCATCTGCTCTAACAGGTAACAGCATCACCAATAATCCACCTGGGGCTAGTTCTGCTGACCTTGCTTTAATGAAAGCCTCCATGTCACTAAAAGCGAATAATCGAGCTTTGAAAGCCTCGATGACTTGATTGGAGCTCCGCGGATAACTGATTCTGCCTTTGTTCCACGTTTTCGAGCACTCCTCCGTTACCTCCTGGGGGACTTGTGAGAGCCAATGAAGGGAAAAAGCCGAATGCATCAAGTTAATTGACGATTTAGGAAACAGGCATCCCTGAAATGAGCCAGGAACTCCCGCAGCCATGTATTGTCTGCCTGGAGGAAGTGTTCTGAACAGTGTGTTGAAGTCATTGATAACATGATCATTGAAAAACACAAGAAGCCTGAGTTTTATACTTGTGCTGCACCGCTTGTATTATGGTTTCTGCGGATGAAAAGGTGTTGGGACCAACAGAACATCCATAGTCTGCAATGGTGAAGACTTGCAAATCTTTTCGTAGTTCAAGCGTCTCTATAATACTCTCGCTTATGAACACCTTCGCCTGATCTGTACCTTCTTTCTGTAACGAAAAAGAATCGTAAAAAGAACGCTTTTAATTTGCCGAATCAGTTGATGCTATTTATAATACTTTGTAAATAAGCAGATCAAAAATGCAATGAAAATACTAGATTCAATTCATATGGTATCTCAGTAACCAGCTTGGAATAATTAATACAACGGGACCTGGAGTTCGGAGTTCTTTGAGTAACTATTTGGCCCTTCTCCACCATTCATTGAGATAGAATTCTCCATTAATACGTATGTTGTTTACAGGTTCTGCTTAATTTTCTTAAGGACCAATTTTCTTGTATGTTTTTTAAACACTTCTTCACTGCAGGAATGAATGTAAATAGATGAAATTAATGTGAATTTCGATCGGGATGCAAAGAACGTGAAAGAAAACTTTTCTTTACTGAAACTCATTCAGGAGCTTCCACCACAAAAATAGGATCTCAGAAACAATTTCTATGCCCAAGTCAACAACTTATTTAATAGTAGTATATGGGGAAATATTTAGATATATTTAGTCTTTGATATCACTTGTACACTCTATTTTTAATTATAGATCTGATTGACTTGTGGTGTAAATTAATTATTATAAAATTTATGATATTAATTGATGTAAATAAAATTTTATAATATTTAATTTTGACCATAAAGTGTACAAATAAAGTTTAAAATCGATTCTATGTTAGTATTTTTTGAAATATATGAAGTGCATGTGATGAGTAGTTGAGAATTATTTGAGGTAGGTAGGTAGGGTGTTCAATGAAGCAATTTACCAACATCTGACATCGTTTATTTATACATCGTTTAACCCAAAAATCCACATCATTGTACATGACTAATATCTAGGGTTGGCCACGGTTCCAATTCTGAAAAACTAGTAGTTTCAGAATCGAAGTTAACGGCTCTCGGAACCTGATTCAGAACCGTGGACAAGGTTTCGAAACCGCAATTACCAAAAACTAGCGGTTTCGGAATTGAAGTTGACAGCTCTCGGAACCTGATTCAGAACCGTGGACAAGGTTTCAAAACCGCAACCGGGTAAAAAAAAAGAAGAAATATATATATATATATACTATATATATATATACATGTCAATGTATTTGATGCATTTAAATTTTTTTAGATTATCCTTTAGTATGGATTATCTAAAATGTATATTTACTTTAATTTTTAGTGGTTCAATAATTGATATAATAATGTACTTTTTTTTCCAAAAAACAAAGTCTATAATTGAAATATAAATAAAATGTAAATTTTTGTTTCTCATTTACTTTTTATTAATTTTTTAAATATATATATATAGGCCAATGTAATTGATACTTTTAATTTTTATTTAGATTATCTTTTAGTATGGATTATCTAAAATGTAATTTTACTTTAATTTTTAATTGTTCGATAAATGATGAATAGTGTACTTTTTTTTTCAAAACCAAAGTCTATAATTGAAATATAAATAAAATATAATTTTTTATTTCTCATCTTAACTTTTATTGAATTTTTTATTATTATCCAGAATATATATTTACTTTAAAAAAATTCAAAATTGGAACCGTAGGTTCCGGTTCCGGTTCCAGCTCTTCATGGAGCACTTTCTGATCGGAACTGGCGGTTCTGAAATTGTGATTATACCTACTAATATCTTTCAGGTGGGATAGAAAGTGAAACAGAAAGTAGAATAAATGATATGAAACAATATTAAAATGGAAACTCGGTAGTCAGGCGGCGGTATGGCTGCTTCATCCTTCAATATTATTATTATTCACTAGGAAAATGCACTTTCAGCATTTTTTTTTTAAAATAAAGATTATAGCGAGTGGGAAACAGAGTAACTACAATTCAGCAAATTGTATATGCCTTGATTATCTATTAGTATTGTCATTGTTATTTTTATAATAATCACTTTTTTACTTTTTTTTATAGTATCATTTGGACCCTGTCTTTACCTTTTATAGTAGGAAAATATTTTTGTTGAAAAAATTTTATATAAAAAAAATATTTTTTCATACATTTTTTTAATGTCCGGATGACAAAATGAAAATCTTTTTTTATTATTATTTCTTTCGAATTTTTTTCATGTTTGGTTTTATCAATATGAATTAAAAAGACTTACTCTTGATATACCAATTATAATAAATACTTCACAAGTTATTATACTCAACAAAAGATTGATTTTATTTAAAATCAAATTATATGATAATGTTGTTGTAAAATACGCCTAATGATAATTATATTAATTGTGGGACCCATGATAAAGAAAAAATAAATGAACAAAAAATAAAAATAAAAATACGTTTAGTAATTGAAATTATAAAAATAGGTATTTAATATTTAATGTTACTCTTATACTATTCGAATAGTTTACATCAACAACTCCGCAAGTTATTTGTTTTCCACCAGAGAGAGAGGAAAATTGGATTCCTGATAAATATTTTCAATCCAACCAAGTTCTTACTGTTTCACTTTTCTCTCTAATATCATAACATATGATTCCGTTAATAGAATAAGAAAAAAATTTATGGTCTCAATAAGATACTATATCGTTATACTTTAAATCTTGTACAATAAAATACTAAATATTTTAAATTTTTATACAATATAAATATTAAAACACAATAATAAAAGAATGACACCTTAACGTGACCATAGAATTCCCCACTAAAATATATAAATGTTGTTTATTAATGAACATTTTAGGTATTCAATTTATGTCTAAGTGGTTTTTACAATAAAAACTTCACATAGTAGACATTATATGATTTAGGATCGTAGTCATTTTATTAGTCTACATTGTTCCTTTTATTTTGTTGCTTCTAGTATTTTTCTGAGGAGCAGTCATCTACATTTACTTAAGTAGGCATCTGAGTACTATAATCTTTTCTGATTATTAAGACAACACCCCAATCTTACTAAATAAACAACACCCCAATCTTACTAAATAAACTGTTTGAACTTACCAAACCAGATAAACTTCTTAAGAGGATTTTGCATGTCAATTCTGTTGGAAAAGAAAGTATCGGTGTAGGCACACAAATATCAGAGTCAATCACTCAACCATGATCAATTACACTTTCTCCAAGTACTAAATAAAATGAAAATAATTAAACCAACCAAGCAAAGATTTCTACGCCAGACAAATAAAGACAACAAATAAACAGGAACAAGACATTACAATTTTTATGTAGAAAACCCAACTGAAAAAAATTATGCAACATAGTCCAATCAAATGATCTCCACTATGCAAATAGTGAGAATACAAAGTTCAACCCGGAGCACTCGGATGACAATAATATCAATATCATCACACACAAGTGTGGATCAATAATATTATTTCCCAAATACAACTACTTCAAAAGAAGTGGATTTGGAAAGATTTTACCAAACGGAGACCAAACATAAAATCAGAACTGGTAGACGTGTAGAGCTTGTTGAGAGAAACGCGTAGTTAAAATTTCATCAAGATCGGGATTCATTTCAACGTTCGATTGTAGCTTGAAAATCGCAACTTTTTTCTCTCTCTAGCATTCTTTCTCCCTTTTTCTCAGTTCTCTCTCCTTACTTTTGCACTCTCAAGGCTGCTACTACTTATTGAAGGAGAAGATTTTTTATGTTTTTAATTCTCAAGTCAAAGTTGACCTACTTGGGAATGGACTTTGGGGACCACCCATATTAGATGGAACAAGCCCAACAATCTCCCCCTCTAGGTCATATGGGGGGCACCCTCAAACCTGCTTCCTGTCCGCAAAACAAGAACTTCTCCCTCGGTAACGTCTTGGTAAACATATCCGCTCCATCATGATCGATATGTATTTTCTCAAGTAATAACATCTTGGACTCCAATACATCCTAGATCCAGTGGTATCTCACATCAATATATTTAGACTGATAATGAAATGTAGAATTTTTTGAAAGATGAATATCACTTTGACTGTCACAGTAAAGAACATACCTCTCTTGCTTCATGCCTAACCCCTACAGGAATTTGGCAGCCAAAGAGTTTCTTTGTATGTTTCAGTGACTGTGATATACTCTACCTCTGTAGTGGGTAAGGTGATACACTTTTGTAGCCGACTTTGTCATGACACTGCTCCCCTTACAAAAGTCATCAAGTACCCAGATGTGGACTTCGTAGTATCAAGATCACCAGCTATTATTTGCATCTGCATATCCAACTAGCATGGTCTTGCCATTGGCGAAACACAAACACAATCTGGATGTACTCTTGAGATACTTGAGAATCCATTTAACTACATTCCAATACTCTCTACCAAGATTGGAGAGATATCAACTGACTATGCCAACTGCGTGAGCTATATCTGGCCTAGTGTAGACCATAGCATATATCAAGTTACCAATAGCCGATGCATAAAGAATTTTGTTCATCTCTTCTTTGTCTTACTCACTAATAGGAGAGTGTGTATTACTCGACTTGAAGTGACTTGCAAGTAGAGGAGAGACTTCCTTAGCATCACCCATGCTAAACCTATCAAGTACTTTATTAATGTACTTTTCTTGAGACAACTAAACCTTTCTATTTGGCTTGTCCCGAGCAATTTTCATTCCAAGTATCTGTTTAGCCGGTCCGAAATCCTTCATTACAAAAGATTTGCTTTGCTCATTTTTTCAACTTATCAATTTTCAAAGTATCATGGCCAACAATTAGCATATCATCGACATAAGCAAAAGAATAATAAAATCACCATCAGAAAAATTCTTTACATAAACACAATGATCAAATGTAGTCCTATGATACTTATGACCTATCATGAAGATGTCAAATTTCTTATACCACTGCCTTGGTGTCTGTTTTAAAACATTCAAACTCTTCTTGAGACGACATACAAGATTTTCTTTGTCACTTTCTTCGAATCCTCTAGTTACTCCATGTAAATTTCTTCTTTCAAGTCACCATATAGGAAGGTTGTCTTCACATCAACCGGCCAAATTTCTAAGTTCAAGTTGGCTACAATTCCAAAAACAACCCGGATAGAAAACATCTTGACTACAAGAGAGAATATTTCTTCAAAGTCTATACTTTTCTTCTGACTAAATTCCTTCACAACTAATCTTGCTTTATACCTTGGATGTAAGTAACTTTCTTTAGTCTTCAACCTGTAAACCCATTTACTTTTTAGTGCCCTATTGCCCTTAGATAGCAAGTTTCATCAAATCATTAGTGTGATTTTCATGCAAGAATTTTGGCTCCGTTTGAATTGCAAATAATAGGGTGTTATTTGGTAAATGATATTTGCTTTTGACTTAAGTAGTTTTTGGAAATAATGTTGACTTTCGGAATAATGGAATAATTATTTGGATGTAAATTAATATTTTGACATAACCGTTTAGATTAAGAATAATGAACACCTATTATTTGGTGGACCTATTTAAAAATAAAAATAATTGCACGACTAATTAAATAACTATGCATGATTTTTTGTTTAATTCCAAAAAATGGCTTTCGTTTTATGAGAGTTGAGTTTTTGTCAGGTTTTGAACAGTTCAACTTACCGAATAAGTTATAGATTAACACTACCACACACATCTACAATTTGTTCGATGTTTTAACATTAGACCGTACTTGAGAACGGAGTGTCGATCTTTAAAATATATTCTCAAAAAAAAGGACATTTTTTTATATTCCTAAATTAAATTTAAGCCTACAAAGTTATAGCATTATAATTTGTGAGCAATTGGAGGTAGGTCTTTAGACACAGTCTGACCCAATCCGAATTCATCTATATGGGTTTGCATCAATGTGTAAATCCGATTACTGGAATCCAATCCGAATCCGTTTAGTATAATAAACGGATCGGAGATGGATTTGGTTTTTTTTATCAAATTAAAGTATTAATATGTAATAATATATATATATATATATTGTATAAATTTTCAATATAGTTTATACTCTAATGTAAAATATATGCAAAAATGTTAATATGAATTAAATCATTTTTGACAATTAAAAAATCTATAAAAAATTGAAATTTTTATATATAAATTTTCAAAATTATAAAATAATATCAACACCCGGATTCAAATCTGACAAGGTATGACGGATTTATATATAGATCTACTTTCATAGACCTAGAAAATATTTGGCTTTGGATCTGAATCTGATAATATTAACTAGATCCAGGACTGGATTTACAATATTTGGCCCGAATATGTTGTTCATAGTGCCTAATCAGATGCTCCACTTCAATTATTACTAAAAAGTTTACCAAAAAAAAAAAATACAAATAGAAAAGTGAAAATTATGAAGATTTTTCACTTGGCCTCACTACACAGTATTTACTGAAGACATGTTGTTCAAAATTATTTACTTAATTATTAATAGAATATTTTTTAAAATATAAATAATGAATAGGACATAAATAGTGCAAATAATGGATTGTGTGAATAATGAATTAGACAAAATATGAATAGTGTAAAATATTATTTGGAGAATCATTTACTAACTAAATGACTTAGTATTCTAACCAAATATTATTTGGCAAATAATGCATATCAAACGGAGACTTTTTCTCTTCTTTCATGGCTTTTAACTATTCTTCTTTCCTGTCATGCTTTAGAGTCTCATTATAAGACTCTGGTTCACCACTATCTGTTTGCAGCAAGTACTCATTAGGATTTTACTCGTTGAAATGCCTCCTATCTCTGGTAGATCTCCTAGGCCGATCTTGTGGTAGACATGTTAATCTAGTGGTGGCTCTTGCTCAAGTTTATCAACAACAAGAACATTATCGACATGATCTCCCTGCTCTAGTTCAACTCGCTCATGATCAAGATAAACTGATAATAGAGGAACTGAATCCATTCTAGTAGGAATCTAATTCGAGTAACTTGATTTTTTATCTTTATCAATGTCTTCAATGGTTTGATCTTCAATGAAGATAATATCTCTGCTTCTTATTACTTTCTTATCTACAAGTTCCCACAATATGTAACCAAATTCTTCATGCTATTAACTAGGGTGTTCATTCGACCGGTGTTGACTTTTTGACTTGTTTAACTTAACTTGTTTGACTTTCGACTTGAAAATCTCAAAATCAAAGTCAAGTCATATAATCCCAAATTCGATTAAAGTGGAGTCGTTTAAATTCAACTTATTCGACCGGTAAGTTGAATAAAACGAGCATAAATCTTCTTGCATTCCATATTCTAATTCTAAAGTTATGTACATCATCTCACAAATGNCTATTCTATTTTATTTCACAAATTCAAAATATTACATAATAAAAATATAAGATAATACAAGTTCATAGATAGAAAAAAATATATAACCAAATTACAATCATATCATTCAACAAAATATGTGTACCAAAATATAATTCATAATATATTGTATATACAAGTTTATATACAAGTTTAAAATAGATTATATATACAAATTTATATAAATATATCTTTGTGTGCATCTTTCTGTCCAGGTACAGATAGTCCACATCTTCATAGACATGTCTATTTCACCAAGCCTCTCTCCAAGACAATGCCCAGATCGTTACACCTTTTGTGCGGGTAAGAACTAACCCGACAAAGAATTTTGCTACCTTAGGACCGCTATAGTTACGGCTGCCGTTCACCAGGGCTTCGGTATATACACACATACACACATACATACATACATATATACGTTGGAATACCAAATTAAATTTAATATCATGACAACCAACGTTATCATAACCCGGATCCTTCATGTTTAATCATGTCAAGAATATAAATTAAATACTAGATGCCAAAAGTGTACCTGAATCCATAAGAATCGATGTGATTCTTGAATATCCGGATGTGATTCTTGAGCCTACGGATTTGATTCTTGAATATAGTGGTTATTGATCTTCCAAATTACTACGTATGTATTTTAGAGAATAGGGTTCTCACTTTTCTGATGATGGGATGTCAAGAAAAGTAACACAACATAGAATTTGCAGACCATAACCTATATATATATAGATATACTTTTCTTATTCCCTTAGGTTTTGGCCATCATAAAAAAGGAAATAAGATTTTAGGGTATCTACATATAAAAGCCCATACTAATTAAATGACTTAGGCCCATTTATCTTAAACTATAATAGATCACTTTATATTGGGTCAATTAATTATGATAGCATATATTACACAATTAATATGCATGTGAATGTCCAAAACCCAACATTCTCCCACTTGGACTACATATATATTATTGTATAAAACCTTATGAGTTCAAAACTGAACTTTAGCTATCATTACTATAGTCATCCCCGAACAATCTCGTCCATTAATCATGTCAATATAGGATCAAGACGATTTTCGTTACATTAATCGTAACTAAACCCATTCTTGGTCATGCACATCAACACAACCAAATGACATAGATCAAGTATGGATGTGTAGCATGAAAATTACATGCAATGTGATCTTAAACATGCCTATTTCCAACTGATCCAACTTTATTCTTTATAGAGATCAAACTGAAATTGAAGTCAGAGTGAAACATAAACTGAACACTTTATTTCTAAAACTGAATTCTTTATTTCTGCAGAAAATATTCATTAACATAAGATGTGTCTTAAAAGATTTGAGTATATAAACTGAATACAACCTCCCACTAATCCTGAATATCCTCAAAAGACATAACACCCATATGAGCAGTGTGCTCATGAAAGACCTTAGGTGGTAATCCTTTAGTAAGCGGATCCGCAATCATGGAGTTCGTGCCAATATACTCTATAAACAAATTCCTGACCACTGTGAACTCTTTCTTTAACAACTAGGAACTTGATGTCTATGTGTTTAGATTTCGTTGAACTCCTATTATTGTTAAATATAATACTGCTGATTTATTGTCACAAAATAACTTAAGTGGTCTTTCAATACCATCTATAATTCGCAGCCCTGTGACAAAGTTTTGCAACCATATTCCATGATTGGATGCCTCATAACATGCTATAAATTTAGCTGCCATGGTGGAATGAGCTATAAGTGTCTGTTTAACACTTTTCCAAGAGATAGCTCCACTAGCAAGCAAATAAATATAGCCTGAAGTGGATTTATAACTGTCTTGACATCCAGCAAAATCAGAGTCAGAATACCCAATGATCTCTAATTTATCCGATCTTCTATATGTGAGCATGTAATGTTTTGTTCTCTGAAGATATCGCATGACTCTTTTGGCTGTGATCCAATGAACCATACTCGGATTGCTCAAATATCTGCCTAACATCCCAACAATATACGCAATATCTGGAGGCATAGAATAAGAGAAGTCGCATACAAATTTGAACATACATTAGACTTCCTACTGCCAAAGCATAGGGAATCTTTTGCATTTCCTTATTTTCAAAATCATTCTTAGGGCACTGAGCGAGGCAGAATTTGTCTCCCTTAGTAACAGGGGTATCTCTTGGTTTGCTATCTTGCATGCCAAATCTCTTAAGTACCTTCTCGATATAGTTCTTTTGCGATAATCCAAGAATACCCCGAGAGCGATCTCGATGTATTTGAATCCTTAATACAAAAGAGGCGTCCCCAAGATCTTTCAGCTCAAATTTCTGTGATAGAAATCTCTTGGTTTCGTGCAATAAGCCTATATCATTACTGGCAAGCAGTATGTCATCGACATATAAAACCAGAAAAATATACTTACTCCCACTAAATTTGTGGTATATACAATCATCAACCAAATTCATCTCAAAACCAAACGAGATGATAATTTGATGAAATTTGTAATACCATTGACGAGAAACTTATTTGAGCCCATAGATGGATTTCCTTGCTAAATTTACAAACCATATTGTTGCATCTTTGGACACAAAGTTTTCTGGTTGCATCATATAAATGGTCTCATCAATGTTACCATTGAGAAACGCAGTCTTTACATCCATATGATGTAACTCAAGGTTAAAATGTGCTACTAAAGCAATTATTATCCTGAAAGAGTCTTTCAATGATACTGGAGAGAAAGTCTCTTTATTGCGACAAGACGAGCCTTATATCTCTCCACATTACCCATCGAATCCCTTTTGGTTTTAAATATCCATTTGCAACCAATGGTTTCGTACCTTCAGGTAGTGTGACAAGTTCCCAAACGTCGTTCTCTTTCATGGATTTAATTTCCTCATTCATAGCATCAATCCATTTGTGAGAATTAGCATTATGCATGACTTGATGAAAGTTGATTGGATCATCTTCCACCAATCCAATGTCATCCTCATATTCTTGGAGAAATACGATGTAATCATCCGGAACTGCACTTCTCCGTTCTCAGTGGATCTCCTTAANTACATATATGGCATGTTCTTGAAGTTGTTGAGTTTGTTCGTATCATTTTTGATGGGGAAGATTTTCAACATTGTCTTGTGGTACTGGTATTGCTTCTTGAACAATGTCAGGAATAGAAAGCTGATCATTGTCAATAACAATTATAGGAAGGGAAATATATTCCGCTTCAAAGACAAAGTCTCTAACTTTATCTCTCTCCCCAAACTCAATATCCTCAAAGAGCTGGGCATTTCCCGTCTCAAAGAAGGATCTGAATGTGGGATCATAAAATTTGTACCCCCGAGACCGTTCAGAGTAACCAACAAAATAGGTGCTAACCGTTTTTTAGTCCAATTTCTTTTCATTTGGCTTATAAGGCCTTGCCTCAGCTGGACAACCCCAAATTTGTAAATGCTTTATACTAGGATTTTTACCAGTCCATAGTTCATAGGGGATTTTGGCCATTGCCTTAGTTGGAACTCTATTAAGGATATAAGTTGCAGTCTTTAATGCCTCTTTCCAGAGTGAATCCGGTAAATGGCTGTTGTATGACTAATCATACTTCTCACCATATCCTTTAAAGTTCTGTTTCATCTCTCAGCAATACCATTCATGCTAGGAGATCCCTTCATGGTGTACTGTGGGATGATTCCACATTCCTCTAGGAATTTAGCAAAAGGTCCTGGACGTTGTTCACCTGATCCGTCATATCTGCCATAGTATTCACTACCACGGTTAGATTTGACAGCCTTAATTCTTTTACCAAGTTGGTTTTCAATTTCAGCTTTAAAAGCCTTGAACATGTCCATTGACTGAGACTTCTCACGAATTAGATAAAGGAAGCCATAACGAGAAAAATTGTCTATGAATGTAATAAAATTTATTGACCATTCCAAGGAGTCGTAGGGAATGGCCCGCAAATGTCAGTATGTATTACTTCTAAGATGTCCGAAGATCTACTGGCACCTGATCTCTTTATGTTTGTTTGTTTCCCCTTAATACATTCAATGCATATTTGAAAGTCTGACAAATTAAGGGGATCAACAATTCCTGGACATATCTGACACAAATCTTTCAATTCTTTGTTTAGATATATGACCTGAACACTTATGCCAAAGTGAAGCAGAATTCTCATTGATTAATATGCGGTTAGTACCACGTGAACTTATATGCAAGGTTTCATTATATGAAGCAATAGTTTCGATTAAATAAAGGTTATCATGAGAAACAAAAAACCAGTACCAAAATATTTGAATTCAGAAAAAAAACTAAACAGACTATTTCTAAATGAACAAACGTAACCGGATTTGTCCAAAATAGAAATAGAAACCAAATTTCATCTAAAAGAAGGTACAACATATGTCTCTTTCAAATCCAAATAATAACAAGTTTTTAACAATAACCTAAAAGTCCATATTGCTTCAACTTTAACTGGTTTGCCATCGCTCACATAGATGAATCTTTCAGCATCATTCGGCTTTTGGCAATTCAGGCAAACCCTGCATAGACACACTTATGTGAGTAGTAGCACCGAAGTCTATCCACCAAGTGTGTCTAGGTATTGATAGCTAAATTAACCTCAGAACAAACCAAAACGAGAAGCGTACCTTTCTTTGCACGCCAAGCGTGATATTTGGTACAGTCATTTTTCAGGTGTCCAGAATTCTTACAAAAGTAACAACCAAATTCC